>JARHVA010001259.1:900000-930000 GCA_037957365.1 Torreya grandis
CACTTTCAAAAGTTTACCACAAACTTTGGCAAGGTTTGGAACTATTGTGATAGGTTAAAATTTTTGTTGTAAATTTTGATCCTAATTTTTCACTTGAAAAATATTAGTGAAACTCTGAGTTGTATTTTCACTTGAAAAATCATGTTAGGTTTGGAAAGTGTAAATAAAACATAAATTTCCAAAAGTTATGAAAGATTACTGTAGAAGCCTTACAATATTATACAAACCCTAACTCTTGAAATTTTAGATTTGATAAAAATACACAAGAGGAATTTTGTTAGTAAAAAACATATAAATAAATGGATTATAGATTTAATTTTTTTAAATGAAAACTCCACTGGAATAAAAACATTAGGGAGTAGTACCATTGATCCTTGAGAAGAAATTTATCAAGGAAAACTAAGAAAAATGGAGGTAGTAAGATCTTACAAAGGAGAATGAGGTTTTTGGAAAAGTGAGGGGGGGAGGGGGAAGCATGAACAAATGAATGAAGATGAAATTGGTAAAATAAATATATAAAAGGAATTGAGTGGGAATTTTACACTCACAGTAAGTATTTTGGACATAACATTTATTTAAAAATATTAAAGTCTTAAAATAATTAGGTATTTTTAACCTTTTATATTTATGTTTTGATAATCTACAAGTCTATAAGCCTAGTGGGAGTAAAAATTTTGAGAATCAAGAGTCAAAGAAAAATTATCATTTCAATCTGTTATGCACAATATTCCATCAAAATATATATATACATCTAATTAATTCCATAAAATCATCACTTGGTTTCCAATAGGTATTAATTCCCATGATTAATCAAGCCACTTATAATCCTATAAACACCTATAAAAATACTACTTTTGAGCATAAAATTATTTCCTTACAAGTTAAGCTATATAAAATTAAGGAAAATCTTTATTGTACTAGCCCCACCATGGATTCATGTGCCTTGTTACATAAACCTTTATCACTTTAAATTGAATCTTATCCATCAAAAATTGTATTAATGGTTCCTAAACTTCATCTATATGAAGGAAAAGGTGATCTTGAACAACATTTGCATGTATTCCTTACAATTTGTCTAGATTATGTAGATGAAAAAAATTATTGACAAAGATATTTCCAAGAAGTATCAAATAATATTATCTTATATGGTTTTATGATCTTCACATTCAATTAGTAAATTATTTAAATCCTTTGGAAACTCAAAATTTAACATAGTTTTATATCAAGATTGGTAAAAATCTATCATAAGATCAAATTCCAAAGCTCAAATAAAAGTCCAATGAAATAGTTAGTGAATATGTTTTAAGATACAATATTATGCTATAAAAAAATGAAAAATCAAATGGATAATAATAATATTGAATATATCTTCACTTAAAGTTTTATATTTTCACCCCAAGAGTTAATTATGTTTGTTAAGTTCAAATATTTTGATGAACTATGCTATATAGTCAAAAAGCATGAAGTCAAATTGCTTAATTTGAACAAGATTGAATATAATTAAAAATTTTATTCTAATTAAAATGTTAAGTTTCAAATTGATCCAAATTATAATATAAAATACAATGAATTTTTTAATTCTTTTAGATTCATAAGAGAAACATCAAGTAATAAAGTTATTTGAATGTTAATCAAGTACTATTCAAATTTTGATAATGTAGTATAGTATTTTGATAATATATTTAATTTAAAAATGTGACATAAATACAAAAGTTACTAAGAAACTAAGGGATTAAAAAAAGTGTATCTCATTTTTTATTTTATTCTAGATTGTGACAATGATCAGGAGTCATCACAGGGCTGTATTAGAGATCTAAACTTTATTTGTTTTATATTCTAGCTATTTTTGACCTTCAAATAGTTTCCTCAATTAGGGACTTTAACATTGATGTATATGTATATATATGATGCAAGTGTCTAGTGAGATATATATACAAGAGTGACTTCATATTTAAATCAGACCTATATTACCCTTTATGTAATTATTTATACCTCAAATTATGTTTTTCTATGTACAAAATCTAGATAATAATTAACCCTAACACATTTGCATTATACCTCTTTCAACCTAGCCAAAAAGGGTTATAATGTGAGTTGATATATCCATAGAAACCCTATTTGTTACTAAGTTCTACCTACATAGACAATATTCCTAAGAGGGCCTCAAACTCACATGTATTTTTCTCTCACATGCATGTGTGTGGAATTATAATAGTGAAAATATATTCTCTTTCTCCTAGTTACCCTTGGTAAAAGTGATGCAATAGTATATTTTACCTTTTAAATGATTTAAATATTTAATTTAGTTTTGTAATGTAATTTTATAGCATGAAATAAACAATACTTTCTTATTAGAGAGTTGACTTATCAACTTAGAAGGTGTATTAATTTGACCATATCATTTGTATTTATAGGAGTCTTTTGAATTTGAATTATAACCTAGTGACAAATGAAAATCCAACCATATTATGGGAAAATAAGGCTAATAAAATAGTCACAAAGCAAAACATATGTAAAAATATGAAAAGTTAAGTTGGGATAGTTGTATTGAATCTAGACACTAATGTTGATGCTAGTGTCTAGGATAGATATAAGTGTCTAGGGGATAAAAACATATATAAAATAGGCACAATAGGTAGGTATATCTAGTATAAATTGGATGAATATATATATAAATAACACATAGGTCCAAAGGGTAGGTAAATCAAGTGAAATAAGATGGAACCAAAGAGGTCCATGAGAGATTATGTCACTAGATGTCTAATTCTTAGTAAAAACGTATATACATATAAGATGAATAAAAACATGTGTAATTTCACAAAAATGGGTGTGTAAAATTCCCCCCTTTAATATATTAATGTAATAAAAATTTTAAGTTACTAGTTTAAAGGAAAAGAAAATTCATAGTATGGTGTAGACAACTCACATTGTCTTCGCTTGAGTTTTTATTTAATATTTTGCCTTGAACATTACCTACAACTAAACATATGATAAAAAATTAAATAAATGTATATAATATTTATGTAATCAATAATAAAATGTAACAAAAATAAATAGCATGAATAGAGTACACCTATGTGTGTGTTGCATAGTAAAATGGATCGTGAGTGCTAAAAATTAGAGAAGTAGACAGGGGGCTTGAAACCTCATCCATCTTCTGGACAAGAATATGAGTGAGTATATAAGTGATAAAGTGTGTTTTATAAATTTATTATGGATAATTTTTATGTGATAATTCCCTCAAGCTATAATAGGAAGAGTGGTGCTTCAACCATTGAGAGTGTCATTTTTGGATGAGCACAACTTAAGTTCAAAAGATATGTATATGTATATCTCAATATACGATGAGTGATGTAGTAAAGTTTACCCAAAAAAAATTATGATAATATATTATTTAATCCCTAAAATCACACCAAAATTAAGAACCAATCACTACATATGGGTAAGGCTTAATGTAGTTTGTGAACACTTGATCATGGTATCAATACATCGGGGTATCAATATAAAAGTTTTTGTGTTATGATAACAATCCATAAAAGAGTTTTGGAATTTGACATTGATTTTTATTTTTAAATAGTTTTCACATTTTACATAGCATATTCACCTTAGATATATCTCATTCTGAAACTATGTAGAGGAAATGGTACCAATGTGTAGAATTTTTCCACAACTGTGAATCTAAATCATATACTACATATGTTTTTACCAATATAGAAACTATGTAAGTGTGGATAAAATGATTATAAAGTATTCCCAATATATATATATATATATATATATATATATATATATATATATATATATATATATATATATGTATATGGATAAATATTAAAACTAATATAAGTACAATGTGGAGTAGATGTTGTCCAAAACATGCCCCCACTATAAACTAAGAATGTTGAATACTGAATAGGTGTGGAGGACATGCTTCCAAGGTATGCCCCAACTGAATCTAAAAAATGTGAAAATTATATTTGATTATATATAAAAAATTTATAAACATGACCCTAATTATATTCCCCCATTTTGGGAGGAGAGTATAAAGTGTCTGCTAGTCATCTCCTTACAAAAGGAAAATAGATGATGTGCTTGACATAATTTACTTGATTGTGTTTTGAAAGTATTGTGGATAATAGCTTGTAACATTATTTGTGGTGGTATTTAGAATGTATCATAATATTTATGTGTAACAAAAAATTTACTGATTTTTGGAAGTGTTTGAATTTTTTTAAAATCTTGTATAATATGAAAGGGCTCATTGTCTACATCCTAATACAAATTGTGGTTTCAAATTTGGATACCTAGGACTCATGCTATGTAGATTTGAATTTGGTACAAAAGTGGTATATTAGGTGGGTTGTAATATAATTTTTAAATCATTTTATTTTTGAATTTTTATTAATTTTGAGCTATGAGTCTAGAGAAGAATAATTCCATGTGGAATATCCCCTTTCTTGATGTGATTTGATGTGCTTTGGAGTGTCTTAGTCATCAAGTTTCGTTTGAGATGGTGAGTAGGCTTTATTACAATTTATTGGTAATTTTGATTTTATAAAAAAATTGCATTTTGAGTATATTTTTAGCGACTATTTTAGGATGTCAAACACTTATGTTGGTTTCCTAGATGCTTGTGTTGGTATCTTGCCATGAGTGTCTAGATTTAGACACTAACATCTAACATTTTCATCCTACATAAATGGTAGCATCCAATGCTTCTATCCCACATGGACATTAACATCTAATGATAATGTATGTTTATTTTTTTATATGATTAATTGATATTTATATATATTTTTCATCAAAATATGATCACTAACAAGTTTTTATTATTGCTTTCTTGATTGCAGAAGGATGTTCACATTCAATAGTTCTGGAAAGGGTGATATTATTTGACATTAGTAGAGTTGGTTCTGGATGCAACTGGCTGAGATATTATTGATCAGGTGGGATTGGGTCATGTGACCCATTTGGGATATATCCCATATGATATCCACCTCTTCATAACCCTAATAGAGAGGTGGAATCTAGATACATGTAAAAAATGGCTTCCTACTATTGAGATGACTATAATCTTGGAGGATGTGTATAATATTTTTCAACTATTGATAAGGGGTGAGAGAGTTTAAGTTACTAATGATGGTATCTAAGGATATGTTCTATTTTCCCATGTATATTTTACTAGTCAAAGGATCTTGAGGTAGAGTTGATAAGTATGTTTCAATTTGATGGAATTATTAGAGGTAATGATCAGTGGATGTGTAAATTTATTTTTGTTTTATTGTCATCATTTATAGTTATGGAGGGTGGGAATATTTGTATTTATTATCAAATGTACCAGATAGTGAATCATATTTAGATAAATAGGACTAGGTATTTGTGGGTTTATACTATACCAACCCACTTATATAGGTATATCTATAGGTTTACATTGGAGAGTCATAGTGGGGGTATTAGAGTGGTGAATCTATTGCATGTCTATGCTTATGAGAATATCACAGTAATATGACCAATTGGTAGTCCCCTCCTTAGATAGACTCATCCATAGGTTTTTGTAGAGTGATGGGTATTCACATGTGCTAAAATTAATACCATGATGTATTAATGGATTCCCTTAGATAGGATATCTCTAAATCAGATCATGTGGCATCCTTAAAGGAATTTTATTGGATAGTTTGAGGATAGACATGAGTTATAGAGGGTACACATTAGTATTTGGTTGATTGATCAATTTCTTAGTGTGTATGAGTTATTTTAATATGATCAAGTTTTATAGTATTTTTGGATTGATAATAGAGTGTCCTCAACACTCTATCCATGGCATTATATGGTATAGTGTAGTCATAGGATACATGATAGGCCAACACCTACTACCATATATCTAGCCCCTTGCCTAGGTGATGAATGAGATCCCATGGTTCTCCTAGTAGTAGGAGACTATGTAAGTTTTTATAATGGGTATGTATAGTGGTTTGATAGAGCTTGATGTAATTTTTTATTTCCTATTGTAATTGAGGCTCTATATTCCATCCCTATAGTATAGGGTGGTATAAGGATAGGTAGTGATGCAGGAGATGATGTTCCTACAAAACTAACATTGGTAAATGATGTGAACATTAAGTCCACATGTAATTACTATTGTCATAAAATATAACACCCTATATGAGTTTTTTAAAGCCTAATATAATATTCTTTCAACATATTAATACATCTAGGCTTGCGAGTTGCCTATAGTAGAGGTAGACCTCTAGGTTTAAGGGCTAGCTCCCTAGATTGATCCTTAAGTGATTATCACCTACACTAACTAATTGATTATGTGAAAATAGATATAATTATAAATTAAATAAAACAATTCTAATGGGGTGATACACCATAAATATCTACACTATGATATCATACTCTTGCACTAAGAGACATTACCTACTACATTAGCCTCAAAGTCCTAGAATATTGTAACATTAGTATTTAAAACATGGAGGTGATGCACATGAAAAATACTAAAGGTAAGTGAATTATAGATTATTTATAGACACTAAGGATAATTTTACACTTGAAAATAGTCCCACACACTTTACAACACTTCATGTGACCTGCTAGAGTGGAACAACTTGCACCAACATGGAAGGCTTGAGAGAAAACAAGGATGGATATCAATCACTTCAATATTCACTATACATCTCTTCACATACTTTAAAAATTTATTTTATGAACTCAAAACATATTTAATATCTTATTTCAAAGGAAAATTACAATATAAAACTAGTATGGATTCACCATAGTAGACGTGGAAGTTTTTACAAGAGCCAAAATGGCTTCCACTTATAGAATGTGAGAAGATAGAGAAGAAAGTGGAGATCAAGGATCATAAATCCATTTGTTAAGACATGAGAACCTAATAAATTATATAGGAATGAATTTGATAATATATTTATATAAGGTTTTCTTGGACAAATATCCATCTAAATCATACAACTGTCTAAAACTTGGCATAGAGGTCCTCAACTATCTTCTTGGAAATTTCCTTCATGATTAGGCATATTTGGATAGATCAACACCAAAATATGGATATTTTACACATTTAAACTATCAATTAATGATTATAATTTTTTTTAAATATTAATCATATTCTTTCCTAACCACTAGTTTTCTTCTAGACACTTGTTCTCATCATCTGTAGTCACCATCACTAGCTTTATAGGTCTATCCTTACATTTGTCTCCCAAGTGATATTTAGTTTCTTAATAAAATTAATGTAAGGGATAATATGAAACATTTAAATAGTCCCATTTCCTCCCAATAAATTAGGTAAACCTTAAAATTCCCCTCAATCAGACTTCTCATCTTCTCAATTGGCAATCACTCTCCATTTCCATTATCTACCACAGACTGCTTGAAGTGAATGAGTCAACAAAAGTGTTTATGAATTTTTTTTAGGTGATAATTGGATTTAAGGAGTTTTAATAAGTATAATATAACCTCATAAAATTTATCTTACCTTTTCATCCTACTCTTTACCTACAACATAACCAAAATATTGTAAAAAATCCATATTTTATACTATTTTGTATAGTGTTTGTACAAACCAATTAGTGAATAAGGATCATGAAAGAATATTTATAAATATTCAAACACTTAACAAACAAAATTAATCCTTATGGAATCATTTACTTACATGTTTTCCCAACTGGGTCAAAACCAAGGGTCTGGGAGGGTTTTAGATGGTTTGGACTCTTAACAATGATTCATAAAACATTGACATCCAAACCCTAAAAAAATCCACAAAGTAGGTCTACAGGACCCCATTAAAATATACCTATCTCCTTAGAATCCCATGTAACTTTTTCTTATAGGAGTAAGTAAGTAAATTTGGTCTATTGAAATTGAAAGAGAAATCTAAATAACCCTGAGGTGTTCTTCGACCAAAAATGACCTTTATATGATGGCTCTATATAATACATTGAGGCTTAAAAATATTTTATTTCCATAAATTGGGTTATAAATATTACTTGGTCCTATAATTCAAGGTGGTTTCCTTGAGCACTTAGGCTTAGAGTTAACCTTGATAGGTCTAGACTGTGTTAAATGAATTTTTGACCACTTTGAGTGATATGAGTATATGTAGATATTCCAAATATTAACATTAAAATTAACCTCACATGCCATCACATAGTGTCTATAAGACTATTTGGTATCTCTCACTACATGTTTTCTCATTTCTTTTATTAGGTCTATAAGGTTTCTTGGTTGGGAGTGTCTCAGCTTTAAGATAAAATAAGGGGTATATCACTTATTTAATGGGACAATATAATATCAAAAGAGTTTTGTTTGCATAATTATGACCATATACACCTAATTTTTAGGTTAGATAACCTCTTTATCACCTTCAACCCCTCCAATCTCTTGAAGCTAACACTCTGGACTAACTGTGTAGGGTTTAAAAAAATTACTCAACTTTGACTATGCTTAACTACCATCTTAGTGCTATGTGTAGGGTGGTATGATCATTAAAATCATGAATATATCATGAACACTCAATTTTACAACTCTTTAACATTCATCTCTTTTCCATGGTCTATCCACAAGTTGATAGTTAGCACCTCTGACTGTATGGACTGTAACTCCAGGTTTGGGTTCAATGAGAGATTGACCCAAAACTCTTGACACTTTTAATGGATAATATTTTTCATTGTAACCTCCCATATCCTCTAAGTTGGTATATCTATATCACTTTTATATTCTATGACTCTTTCAAACTTAACTCTCTTTAAGTACTAATACATAGTTGTAGGCGTTCTTTTTGGCATTAAAGGTCTTATAAGTTGCATTTATGCCTAAGATATGTGTGTTTACACTTATTGATGTATTATTGAGGTTTTGGAAACAATCCTTTATTAAGTGAGATCAATATCAGTTCTTATATCCCAATAACTATCTTTCATTCCTCAATACTTATCATCAAAGTGCCAATGTAGTTATGGCTTGTTATTGGTTGGGAGAGGTCACTTATAGGTGTCAACATGCTTAAAAACTTTATTTCACAATATAGTTAAATCTCAATAAGGTCATTATTACCATATCTACTCCCAATAAGACTATTTATTCATCTTATACTAGGTGATATCTTTTGTACTCAACATATCTAGTTTCCAAGAAATTCAGTATGGTTTTAGGAGGTTTTCTAGCCTAGAGACTCATGTAGGTGGTTATATGTTTAGATAAGTCTATTTCACTCATTGAATTTGATATGAGGCAATTTATAAGCTAAATACATATATATCTTAACTTGAGACACTTGTCTCACTCTTCACCATCATCCATACAAATCACTAATTGCCATTTACAATGTCATAGGCTCATTTATTCTAATAAGCATTGTAACACTGAGTATTTTCTAGTCAATATAGAATGAGTTGAAATACCATATATTCACCATCATTCTTCACTAAAATTCCTCCCTTGAATTTTTATGAGTGATATATAGGAATAGACTACCATTATTCAATGATTAGACCCATCTAAACCACCATAGGCCTCTCCATGACATGACATTATGTAAAGGCAAAAAAAAATGACAAAGAAATTAAGGTAAAGTTGCCCTATTGTAACTTTCTTCAATATTTCTTTGATGTATATTTTTTTTGAGAAGCTCCTAGTCTCATCATCACCATAATGAACTTATTTATACTCTTATACCATCATGTAAACCTTTCATGAGTTCAAACACTTCCAAAGTCTCTTGACCCTCTACCTTAGACCTCTATAATTTGGGCTTAGCTATAACCTTCTTTGTGCATACTTGATCTGTATATTGTAAAGAGTCATGTATGTGTAATATTTTTAAGAATAGTATGAAACATGTAGGTAAATTGAGTTTAGGTTGAACACTAGATATCCCATGGACTTTGAGATCTTTCATAACATGAATAGCCTCCAAACAACACTTCAAGATCCTACCATTAACTCTTTCAAACCATGAACATGTCAGTCATCCTTTCAATACTTTAACCTATATTCATATGGATGATTTATACCATTGAACTGAGGTCATATTATAAATGAAATTCTTATTACCAACTTGAAACTCATTACTTGTTCATGAGCTCTGAAATCCCTCATTGGTCATTTTGGAGTCCATCACCTCAAAAGGGAATTGTGACTTATGAAAGAAAAATGGAGATTTTGTGTGTGATCATCTAAGATGAATTTATGAAAGAGAACTATAGTACACCTCATACCCATATCACACTTCTTTTATATCCAAAATTTAGCACTAAATCCATTTTATCAATAAAACCTATCAAAATTACAAGGTGGTGGGATTTGAAATCTCTTTCCAAGCACCCTATCTTATTATTATTTGTTCATGAAGCATGATTCACCAATATTAAGAATAATATCATGAATTGAGAGTAAAAAGAGTCTAATTTCACCTCCTATGATAATACAACCTCATTCCTATCCTATTGGCTGTATTATTAGAAAACTAGTTGACCTTATAGAGTCTTCCAAGAGAGTGATAAGAGAAGTAAAATGATTTTATGAATCCTTGAAGATATTATAACCTTTTTATCATGTAAGTGAACATTTGGAATGAAAATAGACACTCCCAAATTATAAACATGTGTCATGGACTATACAATCCATACCATTTCTTGAAAATGACTTTTTGAAAGCATTTTTTCTCCTTTTTAATGTTGCACCTATAAAATTTTCAATTAACAATAGTTATATGACACTTCCTAACTCATTTATGGTGTTGGATAAATTTTTTCATGCTTTTCTTCTTTGTAAAGTTGTACAAGTCATTAAATGACCCATAAAGGTGACTTAAAATGACATAAGGACAACTTAGGCAAATGTTACAAGGTTAGACATATTAACTGACATGATTTGACATGAATATGATTTTGGTGGAAAAGAAACACACATAAGGACCCATTTTTTGGAGTTTAACTCAATTTTACTTGGGGTTAATTTGGTCAACATCTTTGGTGATTTCTAGGGGTGGTATGCTAGCTATGCCAAAGATCAGTAGCCTACTCCTATCCACTAGTATATGGAGTGACATGTGCACTAATTGTACATTGATTTTAATTTTAAAATACACCAAAAAATATAAAAAAACACATAAAATGAGAAACTAAAACACATAATACAAGACAAGATAACAAACACACACTTGTGATCTCATGAGCACTTATGGAAGACACATAACAAACCCAAATAAACTAACTTAAATAAACACTAACATAAATGAATATTTTCCTCTTTGATCAAAAGGTAATATTGAAAACTTTCTTAATTCATGAAATGAGAGAGTGAATGAATCATGTTTCCAGTTGGACCTTGGAATTAATGCCTCAATCTTATTCATGGTGTTTTCCAATCTCTTTGGCTTGATGTTTAATGAAATAAATGTAAACACAAGAAAATAACCTATGTTGGTGAAATGTTATTTCATTTCAACATACTCAACCTTATCATAAGGCTCCTCAGCTACAACCTTTAATGGTGGTTCAAAAAAGCATGTTCTCTTGACCTCCATGGTATTCTTAATAAAGTCAAGTTTCTTTTCAGCTGTAAGTTCTTCAAGATCTTCTAAGATATTTACGTATTCCACCTAATATTGATAATTTTCATCCATGGAAACCTCTTTCTCTATATTTTTATGTACTTATCACTAAACTTTTCAAAATTATTCAAGCTCTTAGAAAAGCCTCATCTACTATTTCTAATCATCTTTTCTCTCTTTATCTTTGAGAACCACCACCTCTTCAAATTTATCTCCTTGGTCCTTGAGCATTTGATCAACATAAAAATTGATTAAAATTTCAATAGGTTGGAATGGCATAAGGTCATATTTTGATATCACACCAACAAGAGGCAAGATAATTTATGCTTCAATGGCATTTGTAAGTTCAAGCTCTTTATCATTTTCATGAACATCAACCAATTGATCAGATATAGATCCCTTCTCAAGCACTTCTTTCATGCATTGACCAAGCTCTTCATGGATAGCTACAACATGACATTTAACATCTTCTCCTTCACTAAATAAGATTAGATTACACTTATTTTCACCAAGAGGAGTCCTTATGGTTATTTCTTCATTATAGTCACTTAAAGCATCTTCTTGATCAGCTATGGATTGAACTTTTTCCTCTTTACTTAATTACCATAAAATAGGCTCTCCTTAAAGAATGGAAGAAGTGGGAGGGTGATGGATAGGCTCATGAGATGGAGAGGGAGTATGATATGTGATGGAGGGCTCATAAATGGGTTTAGAAATGAAGGATTATTAAATGGATTCATAGGAAAACAATAAGTTGGGTTGTTTAAAAGGAAAAACACCTTATTAAACAAGAGTTTCACCTTGGTCATAGCCTCATTGAGGCTATCTAATAGCTGAAATATCACTTTTAATCTCTTGGTCTTCCCACAATCTTAATCTATTCATAATCATTGGAAACACCTTTTTCCAAGTATAACTACTTCTTGATATCACATTGTTTTTGTCCTTCAACCACCTCTCACACAGCCATCCACATTTGAAAAAAACCTCTTAACCACTCCATGTGATGGTTAGGGATCACATCAAAATCATAATCCCATTATCTCATCCATTTTTTACCATCTATTAGACTTGGTATAATTTCCAACAATGATTTGGTATGAGATGGGATTGATGGAGGAGGAAGAGTGTAATAGTGGGGATTGTGATGATATTTAATTTGTAGAACTAGGAATTCATATTTTGTCTTATAATATCTTTATCTAAAATCCATGGAATCATCTGATTGATCATGATAAGACTGATAAGAGTCATCTTGAGGTTGACATGCATAATGGTATGGTTGTTAGGAGTCATATTGGGGTTGATAGGAAGGCACTTCTTGATAGGCATATTGATATCCTTCTTCATATGCTTATTAAACAAAATCATGTCCATATGGAGAAGGAAATGGATGGCCATATGGATTCCATGGCTCAAAGGACTAAAAGAAACATTGATAGGTCTATTGAGGGGTATAACATGGTTCATAATAAGCCTTATAGGGAGGTGCATAGTAGGGGTTCTCATCATAGCCATTTATATTAACCTCATGAGTCAATTGAAATGTAATAATTGATCAAAAAATTTAACAATATATACCTAATTTTATTCAAACTAGAATATTTCATTCAGAGTCACCATTGGTGTTGTTTTGCTTACTTCCAAAAGCTAATTAGAGGAAAGACACACCAACTATATTTCCACTCTCTTAGATCTTGGTACCACCAAGCATGCCAAAAATATTATCACAAAATATTACACCCTAGAAGATGTTGTTCAAGACTACTCTAATATATGTGCAACATTGGAATACCTCTAGGCTTATGGGTTGCTTATAGTAGAGTTAGACCTCTAGGTTTAAGGGTTTTCTCCCTAGATTGATCCTTAAGTGCTTATCACCTACACTAAATGATTAAATATGTGAAAATAGATAGAATTATACATGAAATTAAACAAATCTAAGTGGGTGATACAATAGAAATATCTACACTATGTTATCATACTCTTGCACTAAGAGACATTACCTACAACATTAACTTCAAAGTCTGAGAATATTCTAACATTAGTATTTCAAACATGGAGGTGATGTGCATGAAAAATACTCAAGGTAAGTGAACCAAATATTAGTTTTATAAATTTAGGCTAATTTTATACTTTCAAATAGTCCCATACACTTGAAAACACTTCATGTGACCTACTAGAGTGGAACAACTTACACCAACATGGAAGGATTGAGAGAAAGCAAGGATGGATATCAATCACTTGATTATTCACTATACATCTCTTCACACACTTTAACAAGATATTTAATAAACTCAAACTATATTTCATATCTTATTTCAAAGGAAAATTACAATATCAAACTATTATAGCTTCACTATATTAGATGTATTTTTTTACAAGAGCCAAAATGACTTCAATTTATAAAATGTGAGAAGAGAGAGAAGAAAGTGGGACTCAAGGGTCATAATTCCATTTTTAAATTCATGATAACTTGATAAATTATAGAGGAATGAAGTGGATAATATATTTATGGAAGGTTTTCTTGGACAAATGTCCATCTAAAGCATACAACTCTCTAAAACTTGGAGTAGAGGTCTTCAACTATCTTCTTAGAAACTACCTTTATGATTATGAATATTTGGACATATCAACACCAAAATAGGGATAGTTAACACATGTGAACTATAAAATAGGGTTGTAAATAAGATTCAATAGTCATTAGATGCTTTTTAACTATTGGTATTCTTCTAGACACTTGTTCTCATCATCTATAGTAACCATCACTAGATTTATAAGTTTGTCCTTACATTTATCACCCAAGTGATCTTCAATTTCTCAATAAAATCCATTTAATGGATGTTATGACACCTATAAAGAGTCCCATTTCCTCCCAATCCATCAGGAATACATTAAAATACCCCTTAATTATACTTCTCATCTTCTCACTTGGAAGTCACTATCCATTTCCATTGTCTACCATAGTTTACCTGAAGTGAATGAGTTATAAAAAGTGTTTATGAATTTTTATAAGGTGAGAATTATATTTATGGAATTATAATAAGTCTCACTTGACCTCCCCAAATGACTCTTACCTTTTAATTCTACTCTATACCTATAAAATACCCAAAATATTTTAAAAATCCCTAATTTTTACTATTCTATATAGTGCTTATACAGACCAATTGGTGAGTGAGGAGATTGAGAGAGTCCTAAGCATGATGAAAACACTTAACAATCCAAATTACTCCTTATAGAAGCATTTCCTTGCATGTTTCCCCCATTAGGTCAAAACTAAGGGCTTGGGAGGGTTTTAAATGGTTTAAACTCTTAACAATGATTCATAAAAAATTGGCATCCAAACTCTTAAAAAATTCCACAAAGTATGGATATAAGACCCCCTTTAACTATCCCTATATATTTAGACTTCCATGTACCTTGCCCATAAAGTTAGCCTATCAAGCTTGAGAGAGTAGTCTGAATACCCCTAAGGTGTTCTTAGGGCCAAAATGACCTTTTTGTGATGTCTCTCTACAATCCATTAAGTCTTACCAATATCTTACTTCCCTATAAATTTACTCAATTAGGTTATATATCACTTGGTCCTAGATGTCAAGGTGGTTGTATTGAGCACTTAGGTATAGAGTTAAGCTTGATAGGTCTAGATTATGTCAAATGTGGTTTTGACCACTTTGAGTGATATGAGTATATGTAGATGATTCATAACACCTATTAAGATTAAAACTAACCTCAAATACCATCACATAGTGTCTCTAAGACTCTTTGGTCTCTCTCATTACATTTTTTCTCATTTCTTGTATTAGGTATACATTATTTATTAGTTGGGAGTGTCTTAGCACTCAAACAAAATAGTGGGTATCTCCCTTGATATCTAGGCCAATATAGGACCATATGAGTTTTTTTTGGTAATTAGGACCCTATAAACCAAAATTTTAGGTTGTATCACCTCTTTATCACCTTTAACCCCTCCAATCTCTCTAAGATAACACTCAAGACTAACTATGCAGGGTCTAAAACATTTGCTCAACTTTAGCTATGTTTAAATTCCATATTAGTGATATTAATATGGTTTTATGACCATTAAAATAACTAATTAATCATGATAACTAGATTTTACAACTCTAAAACCATTCATCTCTTTGTCATTGTCTCTTCACAAGTTGATAGTTAAGACCTCTAAATGTACAGACTGTAACTCTTGGTTTGGGACTAATAAGAGATTGACCCAACACTCTTAACACTTTTAATAGATAATATATTTCTATAAAAAATTCTATATCCTCCAATTTTGTCTATCTAGACCAATTTTCCATTCTATAACTCTTGTAACCTTAACTCTCTTCAGGTACTAATACATATCTATAGGTTCTCTTTTGGGCATTAAAGGTCTTATAGGTTACATTTATTCTTGAGACATGTGTGTTTCCACTTATTTATGGAATATTTATTTTTTGGAAACACTCCTTCATTTAGTTAGATCAATCTTAGTTCCTAGAGCATAAGAATGATCTTTCATTCCTCAAGACTTGTCATCAAAATGCTAATGTAGCTATGGGTTGTTATTGACAAGGAGAGGTCACTTATAAGTGTCAACATGATTGAAAACTATGTTTCACAATCTTGTTAAAAATAAAAAATGTCATTGATACCATAAATACTCCTAATAATATCATTTCCTCATCTAGGACTAGGTAATCTCTTTTTTAGTCACTATAGCTAGTCTACAAGAAACTAGTATGGTTGTAGGTGGTCTTCTAGCTTATAGATCTATGTAGGTGGTTCTATGTCTAGATAAGTATATTTCACTCATTGAATTTTATGAGTCCCTTGAGACATTGAATATGTATATATCTTACCTTGATAAACTTGTCTCACTCTTCACCATCATCCATAAAAAGCACTAATTTCCATTTACAATGTTATAGGCTTATTTAGGATAATAAGCATTACAACACTGAGTGTTTTTTAGTCAATATATAATGAGTTTAAACACCATCTATTCACCATCCTTATTCACTCAAATTATTCCCTTGCATTGGTATGAGTTATATCTATGCCTAGAATACCATGATGTAGTGATTAGACCCATCCAAACCACCACAAACCTCTCCATGATATGAGATTATGTAAAGGCAAAAAACAACCTCAAATAAATTAAGGTAAAGTTTCCCTCTTGCAACTTTCTTCAATATTTCATTGATGTAGGTATTGTATGAGAATCTCTTAGGTTCATCATCACCACAATGACCTTATTTATACCTTATACCATCATGAAAACCTTCCATGAGTTCAAACACCTTAAAAGTATCTTGACACTCTACCTCAAACCTCTGCAATCTAGGCTTAGTTATAGCCTTCTTTTTCCATACTCAGTTTATATATTGAAATGATGCATGTATGTGTAATATTTTCAAGAATTTTTTGAAACATGAAATTCAAGTGAATCTTGGGTAAACAAGAGGTATTTCATGGGATTTGAAATCTTTCATTATGTAAATAGCCTATAGACAACTCTTCAAGCTCCTACCATTGACTCTTTCAAACCATGAACATGCCAATCATCCTTTCATGACTTCAACCAATCTTCATATGGATTATTTAGATAACTGAACTGAGGTTATATTATCAATGAAATTATTTTTACCACCTTGAAACTTGTTACTTTTTCATGAGCTTCAAAAAACTTCATTGGTCATTTTGGAGTCCATCACCTCAAAAGGTAGAATTGTGACATATGAAAGAAAGATGGAGATGTTATGTATGCACGTGTAAGATGAATTGATGAAATATAACTAGAGTACACCTTAGACCAATATCACACTTATTTCATATCCAAACTACAACAAAGAATCTATTTTCATAGTGAAATATATCTAAATTGCAAGGTGGTGGGATTTGAAACCTCTTTCCAAGCATCCTATCTTCTTATTATTTGTTCATGAATCATGAGTCACCAATATGAAGACTACTATCATGGATTGAGATTATAAATAGTCCACTTTCACCTCCCAAGAGAATTCAACTTGATTCCTCTCTTGTTGTCCATACTATTAGAAAATTGGTTGATCTTACATAGCCTTCCAAGAGAGTGATGGAAGAAAGAAAATGTCTTTTTGCATTTTTGAATCTATTATAACTTTATAATCATGTAATTGAACATGGCGAATGCCAAGAGATAGTATTGAAGTATAAACATGTGTCATGGACTGTAAAATCCTTACCATTGCTTTAAAATGACCTTTTGAAAGCCTTTCTTCTCCTTTTTAATGCTTCACTTTTAAACCTTTTAGTTGGAAATAGTTATATGACACTTCGTGACACATATGGGATGTTGGAGAAATTTTGAAATACTTGTCTTTTTTGTAAATCTATAAAATTCATTAAATGACCCATAAAGGTGACTTAAAATGACATAAGGATAAATTAGGTAAATGTTACAAGGTTTATATATATCAAGTGATATGATTTGACATGAATAGGACCATGGTGGACCAAAAAAATCCATAAATACCCATGACAAATTTTTCATTTGCAGGTGTTTGACTCAATTTAACCTAGGGTCAAATTGGTCAATAAATACCATAGTTTTAAGTTTTTGTATTTGATTTGGTTATAAAAGCATTTGATTTTTATATATATTGATAACTAGTGTCATATCTAAAATGTGTGTAGGTCACCAAGAGTAGTCAACCATGGTGGATTGGGTGATTCAGGACCTTAAATTTAGTGTACCTATGGATGTAGTCATAGATGGATTTATTCAGAGAGTTATTGAAATTATGGGTGTGCATGCACCATTCTTTGATCCTGATGTAATAGTTGTGGTATCATACCATACTATATCCATAAAATGTAAGGAATTATGTGTATATTTGGATACATAGGACATATAAAAATGGAGTTCCACTAAGATTATACAAACACTCATTGATCACTATGATTCTTTGAGATAAGATCATGAAGACATAATGTAACAACTAGGTGCTTTCTAGGAGAGAGTATGCATGTTATCACAATCATGGGGATCATAGTTTTATCCTAGTACATCTACCTATAGAATTATGGGATTTGTAGGTGTTGACAGTGATGAGGATTTTACACTAAGGGATATGCCCCTAACTTATGATTTATATGCCTATATATATATATATATATATATATATATATATATATATATATATATATATATATATATATATATATATATATATATTACATTCTCACATGGTTTTTATTATCAAATAGATTTTTAGTATTTAATTATCTATTGGTTAGTCTATAATTTATTAACTAAAAATATTTCTAAGGTATATGATAAGATTTGGTAAATTTTTGTAACAAGTATGTGTATTTTTTATATGCATGTATTATATTAGAAATATATAAATTCACATATGTAATGAAATTTGGATGGATATAATGAATCCTAATTGGAATGTTCATATGGAAATGGGACTATGGATTGGATTTCTGTAACTATCTCTAAAGTATCTGTATAAATGTCTTTTTAATATATGTGTATCTATTTAGGTACCCATATCTACTAGGTAGGTTTACCCTCTCCTTGTGTTTTTTAATGAAAGACCTAATCAACCAATGGTTTCTCAGTAGGATCAGTGTGGGAGAGATTAATTTTGGGAGAGATTACACTAGGAGAAGTAATAATATAATTTATCTTCTATGAAGGTCAATGGACCATGTGTTCCTCTCATGGCTCAGTATGGGATGTCTTTATCTTCTTAGATTAGCCTCTAGGAGAAGTATGTGGAACATGTCTAGATATGTATTTGTGATATGTAACTATTATATGATAAGATAACCATATAAGATTTTGTTTGAGAGTAAAACACTCATTATCTCGATGAGAATTAATACCATGGTAATTGAAAAAGTGTTGTCCTTTTGCCTTTTCAAATATATGAAGTGGGTAATGTGAATTAGGAGGGAGTCTAATCAATCATTTATCCAACAAAGTTTGTAATATGTCACATCTTCTATCTCAATAAAAAATCAAACTAAAGAGGTTATCATTTTATAGCGATATATGATGTAACTATGGGAGATACTCTATAATCATAATATTTTACGTTATTCAACACCTTTATTGTTTCTTGTGTGACATATTGTGTTATTTATATAGAAGGTTTTTGAATTGGTCCAAGAGTTTTTTAACTCTTTTTTTACCTTGGAAACAAGATTTTTACCATGTGTGGATTTGAATGGAGAAACATGTAATTTTTTTTTTGTGTTCATTAGAGAACATTCATATTTATGAACATCCAAATATAAGATATTTAATGAAGCATAGGGATTATTTAATTCTCTTTATCTTAGTGGAGAAAAAGGACCTATACTAAATCTAAATTATAATTTCAAATTTGAGGGTGTGTGATGTAAGGAATACATAACATCCTTAAATCAAATAATATAATCTTGTATAAGTTCATTTTATATTTGTGTTAATGTTTTTAAATGATCCAATGGTAATTTAGATAAGTTATAATGATGAAAATGTGATATAATTACATCTTATAGTTGTTTAAAAGTTTACAAGGAACCATTTGGCAAAGTATAAAACCAGTTAAGAGCCACTTGGTTTAAGCTAAAATAAAATGCTTTTAATAGCAAACTTTTATTTTTGGCCCAATGTTCAAAAGAGTTTTTATATTATTTTAAATGAATAGAAGGATCCCATTTACTATTAAAGGAGGATAAATTAGGTATAAATAAGTTTTATAGATAAGGGTACTCAAACACATCCCTTGCAATAGGTTGCTCTATTAATGTATTCTCCTCGATAATTGCTTCATGAGAAGAGACTTTAAATTTTAGAGTATTGATTTATTTTTAGAAATCTTCAATGGAAGTTGTAATGGATAACATGTCATAAGAGGAAGTTGAGGAATTTTATAGTGGGTGTAAACTACCATTCATATATAACATAGGAATGATGGACTCTTTACTAATCTCTAAAATAGGCTCCTCACATGATTGTTTAATGTTTGGTAAAGGAACACCCATATCTATAGATGTAGGTATATCTTGTGTAATAGCATAATTTTTAATATTATTATCATTTCAAGGTGCTACATTTATTGAAACTTCATGACATATTATAGGAGTAGGAGGTATAATTTCATTTTGAGGCACACTATCCTTTTGAGAAGAAATTACAAAGGAGGAAAAAGGAGAAATATTTTCTATGTTATGTACCACATTAAGAGATGTAAGGATCCTATGGAAAGAGGAGTAAGTAATGCAATATCACTTTATAATATAGGTGCATCATTGTTATGCGAGAAAGGAATATTAAAATGACTATCATTTTCATCTTTTCTATTTGTTTTAGGAAATTATTTAGTTAGGAAACCTTTGAGAAAGATCATTTTTTGTTGTTTAAATTTACGTGGTTTTACCTTTAAAAAAGATACATCAAATATATTTGGGACTTTTGTTGTGTCCCTAAACAATGTAGGTTGTATATGTGTTTCCTTAGTATTTTTAGATGCATGGCACATGTAATATTTCCTCACAAATGAGGGTGGAAGAAGGTAATTGACTATTTTCATTTGAATTATGCAAATAAGTAATGAAATTTTAAAAACTATTATTATTTGGGAAAGGTGAGACACACTTGATTTCATAAACAGTTTCATTAGGAGATGTAGTGGAAGATCATTCAACTTCTTTGACATTTGAAATATTGGAAAGGGGATAATCACACTCTCTTATTGAAATAACTAAAGGGGATATAGATGCAATAGTTTGGTTTTTAACATTAGTAATAGTATCATGTTGGCTCTTCATTATCATAAATAAATAAATAAGAGAGGTCTCATAACAAAAGGGCATTTCATCACATTCATAATAAAGAGTTTAAACATCAATATCACTACTTTACTTAGTTATATTGGCATTTGAATCATTAGTTTTTTCATTGTCATAGTTGTAATCAAAATTGGCTTTATCCAAAAAAAAAATTCTTCTAGGTCTTCATATGCAATACAGTGATCATTAGGTGGATTAAAGAAATGCTAATAATGATTATTATACACATAGCCTTCTATTAGGAACTCCATAAAGTTTTAAAAGTACTTTAATATGACTACCAAACACAATAAGGAGGACCTAAACATTAATGTGACTAAGCATTCCTAAGCTATACCCATATAAGTAAGGTAGAAATCAGATCTAAAAATGAAATGCAAAAATATGAGATGAATTTTCAAAGAAGGTGAAAACCCTAATATGCAAAATAGGGTTTTGGCTCAATAAACATAGGATGGGTTCACCAAATGTTTTAATGCTTTTGGATTCATAAGAAAAAACAAAAAGTGATAAATCTCTTTGACTACTAATCAAGTCTATTTAAAATTTAACACTACATTACAATATTTTGATAATATATCTCATTTAAGCATGTGCAATAAATACAACAAGTACTAAGAAATAAGGGATGAATAGAGCATATCTTATTTTGTATTTTGTTCTGGACTATGGAAATGCTTAGGATTCATGATAGGGTTGTATTAGAGATCTAAACTTTATTAATTATGTATTCTCACTATTTTTATCCTTTAGATAGTTGTGTCGATCAGGGACAATGATGTTGATGCATATGTTCATATTTGATGCATGTTTCTAGTGAGAGATATGCACAAAAGTGACTTCAAATTTAAACTAAACCTATGCTTCCTCTTGTGTAATTTATCTATGCCTCAAATTATTTTTGCATGTGTGCTAGATCTAGATAATAAATAACCCTAGCTCCTTTGTATTGTACTTATTTTAACCTAGTTAAAAGGGGTTAGTAACATGAATTGATCTAGCCCTAACAACCTTGTTTGGTTATAATGGTTGCCTACATAGCCAATACTCCTAAGAGTGTCTTAGAATCACATGTAGTTCTCCCTCCTATGCATGTGTGTGGAATTGTAACAATGTGACTATATGATCTTTCTCCTAGTGACTTTTGTTACAAGTGATGAAATAATATATATGAGCTTTTGAATGCTTCAAATATTTGATTCAGTGTTATAGTCCAATTTGATAGCTTAAAATGAATAGTAGTATATTATTAGAGAGTTGCCTTATCAAATTGGAAGTTGTATTCATTTGACATTAACCTTTGTATATATAGGAAATTTTTGAATTTGAATTAGAACATGGTGGCACAAGAAAATATGACCATAGTATGGTCAAAGAGGGATTAAAAAATTATCAAAAAGTGAAAGATTTAGAAAATAATAAAAGGATAAGTCTGGATAGTTGTGTCAAAGCTAGACACTAATGTTAATGTTAGTGTCTAGGATTGATGCAGGAGCATCCTCACTTTAGAACGCATTGATCACATTTTGGCTTTGATGTAGCATGTTTTAGTTGTTTTGTTTTCCCTCTATTTTCTACATTTTGATTTTTTTTTTTTAATATTCTTTAAGCTTGAAAAAATAGCCTGTAGGGTGAGTAGTTAAGCTATTTGGAATCTCCTTATATTAGAAGATTGTTTTATGCATTTTAGGGAGATTGTTGTGCCCAACCTAGGTTTAAACTAATTAGCTATGTTGAGAACAGAGGCTTTTTGTATGTCTATGGGTGTGTGTGTGATAAAAGAAATAGGGGAATATGTTTTGAAGAGAGAGAGCAAGGGCATAGAAAAGAGACTGGCGGCCCAGAATAGATACAATGCATATAATTTCTGGTGAATACTATACAGGTGTGTGTTTATTTTGATATATTAATGAATTGAGTTCTTTATTTTTGAGGAGATTGTTTTTCTAAGACCAAATAAATGAAAGGGCATTGTTATAAGTTGCTGGGTGTAGTTATTTGTTGGTCGATGAATTTTGGCCATTTTAATGCATTGAATTTAATACATTTTTGGGCTGCTTCATTGTTTTATTTAGAATTTTGACCATTCCAATACATAAGATATATTTTTGGGCACTCAATGAATTGAGCCAAACAAAAACCTCTTTCATAGTTCACCAAATATATTGGCTGGGCCCTATTTTTTTTAAATACATTGTTTGAACTTCTGGTCTCTTGTAATGCTGGGTGCGTCCATGATTGGCTGGGCTGCCCCATTGAACTAATTGCAACTTTGGTCATTTGAATGGTATGTTAGACATTTTAAAACGTGTTAAAGCAAGAGAAATGTTGCTTTCTCTCTCATCTGCTTGTTTTCCTTGTTAATATCTCCAGTATTCTCTTGATAAGAGCTGTGAATAGTTTTTCACTCTGTATTGATTTCATTGTTTTAGAAGATAGAGTTTTTTGGTTCGAGTCCTATTCGGGTTAAGGTTCACATTACTCTACTGCAATGAAATTTGTTGAAATTTCAAGGTGATATTTTGTGTAAATAAGAAACAATTTGTCAAGATATATGTTTTATGCTTGCCATTTGAGGCTTTTTGCTCATAATTTAAAAGTTTGCTAATCACATTCAGTTTAGCCTGTGTGTTTATGAAATTTCAAGTTTTCATCAATTTGGTATCAGATCACAAGGGATTGTGATCCAAGCCAAAGAGAAGCAGAACCGGATTTGTGAAGAAAAAGCAAGATGGCCATGAGAATCAGGAACAGAGGTAGAGTTGGAGGAAGGAGACTTGGAGGATAGGTTGCACTAGTAGAAGAGATTAGGAACCTGACAGCTAGGCTACAAGACCTGGAGATGGCTCAAAGAAGAGGCACTAACATGGGTGAAGTCAGTGATAGAGAAGAGGAGCCACCAGAAGATGAATTGGTGGTGGAAGAAGAAATAACTGAAGAGAGGTTGATCAAAGCCATTATGAAGGTGAACACAAAGCCAAAAATGGAGGTTCTAATGTATGAAGGTAATTTGAATGTGGAAGAATTAATTGATTGGATTAATGCATTAGACAAATATTTTGAGTATGAAGGAATTGAAGAAGATGATAAGAAAGTCAAGTATGCCATGACAAGGCTAAAGAAACATGCATCCCTATGGTGGGATGGAGTGCAAGAAGAAAGAAGAAAAGGGAAACCAAAGATCAGAAGCTAGGACAGAATGGTAACAAAAATGAAAGGTAAGTTTATGCCTAAAGATTATCAAGCAAATCTTTTTAAGAAATTACAAAATTTGAAGCAAAAAAGAAATGTCTGTGAAAGAATATACTGAAGAGTTTTACAGATTAACTATAAGATCAGGTCATGTTGAGGATGATACAAAGAAGGTAGCCAGATACACCAATGGTTTGAAATTTTCCATTCAAGATGAAATTAGTCTTCTCATTCCTAAGACAGTTGAGGAGGCATATCAATTTGCCTTGAAAGCTGAGGAGAAGATTGTAAGGAAACAAACATCCTTCTCAAGAGGAAGGGGTAGGTTCAATAGAGGTAGAGGATTTCAAGGAGGTAGAATACATCTGCAAACATCTCATGAAGAGGCCAACAGCTCACAAAGTTCAAGAGGAAGCTATACACCAAGAAGAAGAAGACCATACCAAGGATATCAAAGAGGAAGAGGAAGATTCATGGGAAAATGCTTTAAGTGCAACAAGTATGCAGGACACAGGGCATATGAGTGTCTAGAGAACCCTTCTACCAGCCATGAGAGAGGTGTACATGTGACTCAAGGTGAAGAACAAAATGTAGAAGTTACAGTAGCTTATGAAGATACCCCAAAAGAAGGTGAGTCTCTTTTGATGAAAAGAATTTTGTTAAAGCCAAATAAAGAAGTTATATAACCACCTCAAAGTAAAAATTTATTTAGAACCACATGTAAGAGTAAGGGGAAATGATGTAAGGTCATTATTGATAGCAGAAGTACTGACAATCTTGTGTCAACTGAGATGGTGGAGAAGCTAGGCTTGAAGAAGGAGGTACATCCTACACCTTATCAAATCTCTTGGCTACAAAAAGGACATAAACTTCTGGTAAGTGAACAATGCAAAGTAGATATTTAGATAGGAACATATAAGGATCAGATTTTATGTGATGTCATGCCCATGGATGTATGTCATATCTTGCTTGGAAGGCCTTGGCAATTTGACAGGAAGGCCATACATGATGGAAGGCAGAATACATACATGTTTGAAAAGGATGGGATCAAGCATACACTCACACCATTGAAAGAAGAGGCTGCTGCTGTTGTTGGACACAATTCTAAAGTATTGATAATAAGTGGCAAAGAGTTTCTACATCAAATGAAGAAAGAAGAGGTAAATTTTGTTGTAATTGGTAAGCCAAGGAGTGTAGTCACTAGTACTAAATTGATTGATTTGCCATTAGAGATTCAAGATATGTTGAATGAGTACATTGACATTGTGGTAGATGATTTACCTGATGAGTTACCACCATTGAGAAGTATTAGCCATCACATAGACTTGATTCCAGGAGCAAATCTTCCAAACAAGGCTGCCTACAGGTTGACACCAAAGGAAAATGAAGAGATCAAGCATCAAGTTCAAGAATTATTAGACAAAGGATTGGTAAGAGAGAGTTTAAGTCCTTGTGATGTCCCTACAGTGTTGAGTCCTAAAAAGGATGAGAGTTGGAGAATGTGTATAGACTCCAGAGCAATCAACAAGATTACTATCAGGTATAGATTTCCATTGCCAAGAATTGATGATTTACTTGATTGTTTAAGTGGAGCTACATATTTTTCTAAGATAGATTTGAAAAGTGGTTACCATCAAATTAGGATAAGAGAAGGGGATGAATGGAAAACAGCCTTCAAGACTAATGATGGACTCTATGAGTGGTTAGTTATGCCATTTGGACTAACCAATGCACCAAGCACCTTCATGAGGCTGATGAATGAAATGCTGAAGGAGTTCACTAGTAAGTTTGTGATAGTGTATTTGGATGATATTATGGTGTTTAGTCAAACTAAAGAAGATTATTTGAAACATTTGAGGATAGTATTGAGTAAACTACATAAGGAGAAGTTGCTAATCAATGTCAAAAAGTGTAGTTTTCTGAAAACAGAGTTGATATATTTGGGATTTGGGATTTCAAAAGAAGGATTGAAGATGGATAAGGAAAATATTAAGGCTATACTTGAGTGGCCTACACCCAGGAGCACATATGAGGTAAGAAGCTTTCACGGTTTGGCTAGTTTCTATGGGAAATTCATAAGAAATTTTAGTGGGATTGTTGCTCCAATGATAGAGACAATCAAAGGTGATAAAAGAAGTTTTTGTTGGACTGAGGCTGTTGATAAGAGTTTCAGATTATTGAAAAAGAAGGTAAATGAAGCAGCCAATCTTGACCTTGCCTTATTTTAATAAGCTTTTTCCAGTAGAATGTGATGCTAGTGGAACTATAATAGGCACTATTTTAAGCCAAGATGGGAAGCCTATAGCATACTTTAGTGAGAAGTTAAGTGATGCTAATAAGAAATATTTAGCTTATGATCAATAATTCTATGCTCTTGTATAGGCTTTAAAGAAATGGAGGCATTATCTTTTGCCTAAAGAATTTGTTTTATTCACTGATAATTATGCTTTACAATTCATTAGCAATCAAAATAAGTTGAATCAAAAGCATGTCAAATGGATTGAATTTTTACAAAGTTTCAAATTCACTATTAAGTACAAGAAAGTACAATCTAACAAGGTTTCAGATGCCTTAAGTAGGAGAAATATAATCATACAGGAGTCTCAGGTAAGTATTGTGGGATTTGAAGATTTGAAGGAGCTATATAAGGAAGATCCAGACTTCAAGGAACCATATGAAGCTTGCATGAATTCAGTGGGGGTTGATAGAAGTCCTTAGATAGATTTCATGGTCCAAGAGGGTCTACTATTCAGAGGCAGCCAGCTTTGCATTCCCAAGAGTTCCATGAGGGAAAATTTGTTGAAGGAAAAACATAGTGGCAGCTTATTAGGACATTTTAGGCAGAACAAGACATTAGCACAATTGAGTGTTCACTACTATTGGCCAGGTATGAGTAATGATGTTAAGAAGTTTGTTGAAAGGTGTAAAATATGCCAATATGCTAAGGGAAGTAGTCAAAACACAGGTTTGTACCAGCCACTACCCATTCCAAATAGGCCTTGGGATTCAATAAGCATGGATTTTGTACTTGGTTTACCAAGAACTCAAAAAGGTCATGATTCTATATTTGTTGTGGTAGATAGGTTTTCAAAGATGGCTCACTTTATTCTATGTTTCAAAAAAAGTGATGCTACTCACATAGCTAATCTATTCTTTCAAGATGTTGTTAGATTACATGGATTGCCTAGAAGCATTATTTCTGACAGGGACACCAAATTTGTTGGACATTTTTGGAGAACCTTATGGAAGAAATTGGGAACACAACTAAGTTTCAGTTCAGCCTATCATCCCCAAGCGGATGGCCAAATAGAGGTTGTCAATAGGAGCTTGGGAAACATCTTGAGAAGCTTGGTAAGTATGCATCTAAAACAATGGGATCTTGCACTTGCACAAGCTAAATTTGCCTATAATGATTCTCCTAACAGAAGTACAAGATTGATCCCATTTCAAATCATGTATGGAATGCATCCAAAAGGTGTATATGAGTTAAGAAATCTAAGTATCATGGAGACAAGGAGTGCTGATGTAGAATAATTTGCCAATGCCATGCAAAATTTGCATGAACAGGTAAAGAAGAAACTTGAAGAAAACACCATCAAGTACAAGCTAAGGGCAGATCAAAAGAAAAGAGAGGTCAGTTTTAGTATTGGAGACTTTGTTCTTGCTCATCTTAGAAAAGAGAGGTTTCCAAAAAAAGAATACAACAAGCTGAAGGTAAATAAAATAGGACCATGCAAGGTAATAAGGAAGTTTCCAAATAATGCATATGAAATAGAATTGCCAAAGGGGATTGGAATCTCTCCAATTTTTAATGTTGCAGATTTATATCCATACAAGGATGAAGGACAACCAAATAAATAAACTGAAATAGAGGTAGATAAAGTTATCCAATGGGAGCAACAACTACCAAAGGAAGTGCCAAAGGAAATTGAGAGTATTTTAGATAAGAAAGTAGTTAAAAAGACAAGGAACAAAGAATACTTCCAGTATCTAACTAAGTGGAAGAATCTACCAGATGAAGATGCAACATGGTTGACTGTAGATGACATCCTTAAGCTGGGCACAAGTATAGATGAAGTGATGCAGAAAAACAACAAGTGAAGAACACTTCTTCTGCTGGTTGGAAGAATGATGTAGGAGCATCCTCACTTTAGAACGCATTGATCACATTTTGGCTTTGATGTAGCATGTTTTAGTTGTTTTGTTTTCCCTCCATTTTCTACATTTTGAAAATTTTTTTTTTTGTAATATTCTTTAAGCCTGCAAAAATAGCCTGTAGGGCGAGTAGTTAAGCTGTTTGGAATCTCCTTATATTAGAAGACTGTTTTATACATTTTGGGGAGATTGTTGCGCCCAGCCCAGGTTTAAAACTAATTAGCTATGTTGAGAACAGAGGCTTTTTGTATGCGTATGGGTGTGTGTGTGATAAAAGAAAATAGGGGGAATATGTTTTGAAGAGAGAGAGCAGGGGCGTAGAAAAGAGACTGGCGGCCCAGAATAGATACAATGCATATAATTTCTGGTGAATACTATACAGGTGTGTGTTTATTTTGATATATTAATGAATTGAGTTCTTTTTTTTTTAGGAGATTGTTTTTCTGAGACCAAATAAATGAAAGGGCATTGTTATAAGTTGTTGGGCATAGTTATCTATTGGTCGATGACTTCTGGCCATTTTAATGCATTGAATTTAATACAATTTTGGGCCACTTCATTGTTTTATTTGGAATTCTGACCATTCCAATACATAAGATATAGTGTTGGGCGCTCAATGAATTGAGCCTAACAAATGCCTCTTTCATCAGTTCACCAAATATATTGGCTGGGCCATATTTTTTTTAAATACATTGTTTGAACTTCTGGTCTCTTGTAATGCTGGGTGCGTCCATGATTGGCTGGGCTGCCCCAATGATCTAATTGCAACTTCAGTCATTTGAATGGTATGCTGGACATTTTTAAACATGTTAAAGCAAGAGAAATGCTGCTTTCTCTCTCCTCCATGCTTATTTTCCTTGTTAATATCTCTAGTATTCTCTTAATAAGAGTTGCGAAGAGTTCTTCACTCCGTATTGATTTCGTTGTTTTGGAAGATAGAGTTTTCTAGTTTGAGTCCTATTTGGGTTAAGGTTCACATTACTCTACTATAATGAAATTTGTTGAAATTTCAAGGTGATATTTTGTGTAAAGAAGAAACAATTTGTCAAGATATATGTTTTGTGCCTGCCATTTGAGGCTTTCTACTCATAATTTAAGAGTTTGCTAATCACATTCAGTTTAGCTTGTGTGTTTATATAGAAAATAGGCACAAAAAGTAGATATTTTTTTCATTCATTAGATGAATATCAATATACATAGCACACAAACCCAAGGGGTAGGTAAATCAAGTGAAAGAAGATGAAACCAAA